>JAUMJL010001262.1:0-18091 GCA_033558185.1 Dromococcyx pavoninus | reverse complement strand
CGGACGAGCGTTAAGGAGGAGGAGGGGCTTGAGGAAAAGGCGGGGCTTAAGGCGGAGGAAGGTGGAGGAGGGGCTTAAGGAGGGACGGAGGGCTTGAGGAGGCGGGGCTTGATGAGAAGGCGGTGTTTTAAGGGGCGGGGCTTGTGGGGAGGCGGGGCTGGAGCTGAGGAGGCGGGGCTGGAGCTGGGGAGGCGCGGGGCGCAGAGGCCGCAGAGGCCGCGCACGCCGGTGTCGGCGCGTAAACATTACGTCATCACGGGGCACCGGCGTCGCTGTCGCGTGCGGTGACGCGCGGACCGTGAGTGTTGTGGTAGGGGAGCTCGGGCCCTGCGGCGTTCCCGGCCCAGGCCCAGCCGCCATGGAGGCTGCCGCACTGCCCATCCGCCGGCAGCGCCGTGCCCTGCTGGAGGCCGTGAGGGAGCGGCCGTTCCTCATTGTCACCGGCGAGACGGGCAGCGGGAAGAGCACGCAGCTGCCCAAGTACCTCTTCGAGGCAGGTAACAGACGGGGGGCGGGGAGCCCTGGGAGCCGCTCTCTTCGCGGCCTCGGCCCGAAACGGGGGGAAGGAGCGTGGATCAATGCGGTCACCCTCCTTGCCCCTCGGGGGGGCGCGGCGTCAGGCTGGGCTGTGCCTATGCTGGGCCAAGATGTTATGGTTAGATCTTTTAAGCTAAATAACTGTGACCCTATGTGTGTTCTAGAGGTACTTGCTCGTAAACTGACGCTGAGCAGCGTTCTGCTTCTCCCTGTCTCTTCCGTAGGCCTGGCCAAGCACGGGGCCATCGGTGTCACCCAGCCCCGGCGCGTCGCCACCATCTCGGTGGCACAGAGGGTGGCCGAGGAGATGGGCTGTGAGCTGGGGAGCATTGTCGGGTACCAAGTCCGCTTTGATGACTGCACCACCGAGGTAGGGCTTCGAGGGCTGTGTTCCCGCTGGTGGTGTTGTGGCAGGGTGTGGTGGTGTCAGAAGCCGCCACAGCTCAGTTTTTCATTTGTGGGTCTCTCTGTGGAAAGGCACAGCCCTGTTGCCTTTCCTGGGGCTTTGCAGATGGCCTCAGAGCCTTGAGAAGCCGTCTGTCCCTGCTCTGGTGAAGCTGGTGTTGTGTATATCCTACAACTCATTTGAACAAGCTTTTTAAACACATTACAAGTGAAACATTGCCAGCCCCCTGTGATGTGGTGCGTAAGCGCCTGTGATAAGCAGTCTCAGTGTGTGTTCTGGATAAATACGTGATCTCTGTTAAAGTATTTGCTTTGAAGTAAAAATGCAGAATAACAGCTGAATGTCTAATTAAACCTTTCAGGATACTGCCATCAGGTATATGACCGATGGCTGCTTACTGAGGCAAATATTGGCAGACCCCCTTCTCAGCAAGTACAGCATCATCATTTTGGATGAAGCTCATGAGCGGAGCCTCAGCACTGTGAGTGTTGCCTTGTATCAGTCCTTTTGGGTCACTGTTTCTCCTTTACTGTCTTCTACTTACACCTTTCTTTGGCTTCTGCACAATTCCCAAGGATTTTTACTGACTTCCCATGGATGTGCTTTATCCTTTTGCTGTCCTACAACCAAAAGAATTGCTGCTTTGTTTATTATGTGCTGCATAATCTGAAAATAAGAGGCAGCCTGTAATCCCGTTGGAGTTGTTGGAGCTGTTGCTGCATTTTAAAGCAATTAAAACTTGGCTGGCTCTTAGATTCTTGCCCAAAATTTTCAGGAGTTTTAAGCCAGCCACAATGAGCACAAACTTTCTAGAACCTGGATTTAAGAAAAAAAACACATACAGACAAACAAACCCCTGAAACATCTCTCTCGCTCTAAGGCCCGATGTTCCTTAGGGTGTGTACATGACTGTACAAAGAGATTAGGGCTTTTGGGATCAAGGAAGTGTCTAGGCTGACCCAAGTACCAAAAGTTATCAAATGTCACTCTGACCCTTCTGTGACAAGCAAAGTGAGACTAAGTCACTTAGTCCCCAAGAGATTATGTTGTGTGTCAGACAACCTACCAGTCCAGTAAACAATCTACAGGTCCAGCTGGAGAAAGGGAAAACACTTTCTGAATCCCAATTCTGCCCTCAAGCTTCTGAAGGCATTGCAAGGAATAGAGTTAGGGGGATGTAGCAAATTACTGATCCATCAGCTGTGTCTAACTAAAAGGAGCAGATTTTTAATCCAGAGCACTGCAAAGTAAAATAAGCTTGCTAAAGTCATGACAATAAACAGTACAGCAAAGTAGGGTGCACGCTCAGTCAGGTAACATATACTGGACAAAGGTGATGCCTTTTTAAAATGCGTCTGAGGTAACTGCTGGCAAATGACTTGACTACGAGAGTGTAAAAATGAATTTTAACTTTCATTGATTCTGTTTATACACTGAGAAGAGCTGATAAATTAATAACATCCAAGAAACCAATTAGCATGCTTACAAGATGACCAGGACAAGTGTATGTAATATTCTGAGTGTTTAAGCATTGAAAATGTGATTTTCTGTCTTCCATGGGGTAAAGTCAGTCCCTTCCAAGTTCATCGGGCACTTCTAAGAAAACTGGGATACTGATATAAGTTACTTCTGGTTTTTTTGTTAGGACATTTTATTTGGTTTGCTGAAGAAGCTATTTCTACAGAAGAAACCACCAGACAGGAAGACAGACTTGAAAGTGGTGGTGATGTCAGCCACCTTGGAGGTAGACAAGCTCTCGGAGTTCTTTGGACACTGCTCAGTGCTGCATATTCCAGGAAGAAGTCATCCTGTCAAGGAGATATTCTGCAACCTGCTCAGCCCAAGGGATGTAGGCAGCTCTGCATATGTTACAGAGGTTTGACCTGTTTTGCTTTGTTTGTCTTGTGTTCTCTGTTCTTGGTATGATTGTGATAGACCACAAGAATTAGCTGCTGTATTGCTGTAGTCTTAGCATCTCTGCAGGGTATGGAGAAGGATTAGTGAGTTTGGCAAATGATAAGTGAAGTTACAGCTGTTGTTGGCTTGTTTGTTTGTTTCAGGCTGTAAAAGTGACAATGGATATCCACTTAAATGAACCAGAAGGTGACATCTTGGTTTTCCTGACAGGTGAGAATTTTTCCTTCGACAGCTGGTGGTTATTCCAGGTGAAGCATGGCATTGCCAGCACAGCAATATGTCCTTCCAGTGGCTGTCTAGTTTGTCCCTGAGCAGTAAGTAGAGAAGGGAAAGTTGCAGATTGACACACATAGTCCTATGAAGCACGTTTAGGTATATCCATGCCTATGAGATCAGTTAAGAAAAATATTAATTAAAAATCTGTGTATGCTCTTTTCCTGTACCAAATGTACTCTGTTTGTCCATGTGTTTTATTTTGTTGTTAATTCAGGGAGGGAGAATTCCTTTAGCTGCAAAGTCCTGGGTCAGTGTATTGGTCAGGCAATTAGGCAGTCATCTTTTAAGGAAAAAAATTTGGCAAGGGGCACTGTGGAAAGACTGGATGTCACCTCCTAAACTCTTATAAATGTTACTTCCTTCTTGTAATGGTGATTGACTCATGACAAAACTAGAAAGGCAGAGTTGTAGCTACATAAGTCACATAAGTGCTCTTGTATGGTTTTTAGGTCAAATTGAGATAGAAAGAGCTTGTGACTTGCTTTTCAAGAAAGCTGAATCCATTGATTACCGATATGAAGTGCATGATCGGTCTGTGGAAGGGCTGCTTATCTTACCATTGTATGGGTCAATGTCAACAGGTAAGAAGATATAATGTCTTATGGAACTTAGTTTGCATAAATATGACCTGTGAGAGCTGTTATGAACAGTATCCTACTTAAATATTTATATTGTAATTGGAAAAAACACCATTCATTAACCCTCTTGTTACAATACTGCAGCACAGGGGTTTTTTGTAGTGTTCATAAACTAATCAGCTTTCTCTGTACTTGTACAGAAGC
Source organism: Dromococcyx pavoninus (assembly GCA_033558185.1). Taxonomy (NCBI): domain Eukaryota; kingdom Metazoa; phylum Chordata; class Aves; order Cuculiformes; family Neomorphidae; genus Dromococcyx; species Dromococcyx pavoninus. The sequence goes on along the minus strand of JAUMJL010001262.1, from coordinate 14,173 downwards.
CTCCAGTTAACATTCATATCCACTGGAAATGGCTTTGTGTGGCATCAAGGTCTCCAGCTGAGGAAAGGGATATTGTGTGACTGAAAGTTGAGGTGTCTTATTTAGGCCCTCATATTTTATTTTATATGGAAAAGATCTTGCCAGTAGGTTTTTGGTTATGTCAATAGACTCGTAAGGGAAAATAGAAGTGCTACAGTGTTACACAGTAGAGAAAACACAGATTATCAGAATGAGTCAGTTGGGTTTATTTGGCAGCAGTACCGTAGCTGGTTTTGAAGAGTTAAAAACGAAGGCCCATTGACCTTTGCTGAACAGACACTATATTTTCAGATGAGCTTGATTACAATGTTTAAATGTGTGGGTGCAGCATGTAGAATGCCAAGGGGCTGAATAAGTGTTTAGAAGAGCAGTACAGCAATTCCCCTCTGGAAATGCTGCTGACGGGAAAGATCTGGTGACGGTCTGCAGAGAGGGAGCAAAAATTTTATGTTCTTGACAGAGCAAAATGAAAAGTTGAATAAAAGAAAGGGGTAGCTTCTTCCTTACTCCATGATGGGTGTTTGATTCCTGACTCAGAGTAAGATTTTATTTATTTTTCTTTTGTGGTAGTTTCTCAGAGGCTGTTGTATCTGAATGGAGAGATTTTTCCTTAAGGAGATTTTGATGGTTTTTTTAAGTATAATAAGAGAAAATATTTCAGGGAAGAGCTGAATTTCTACCTTTTTTTTTTCCCCTTGGAAAGTCAAATGATTAAAGGAAATTGTGTATTGTTCTTTGTTACCTGTTAAAAGATGTGCTGGAAACATGGGGGGGTTTAATAGAACCCTTCAAGTCCTTCATGAGGATTCTATAAAGACCAGACACCTTGTTTTGTTCTCCTAGCTCTGTGTTAGGAAACACCCAGGAGCGTTGGCCTTTCTTGATCTCAAAATCTTCATGAATATGCAAGCAATAAAGAAGATATTCTCTGATTTCAGACCTATGCTATAAAATCCCAAATCTATATTTTAAAATGTTGTGTGATTCACTTTCTGATTTAATTCAAATTACTTTTGCTAAGTATTTGAGTAAGTTTGCACAGTGTGAGAGGTGTGGTTTGAAATCGAAGCGTTGTAACGTGATGTTGTTTGACTGCCTGCCTGTCATTTCAGATCAACAGAAAAAAATATTTTGGCCAGCTCCCACGGGCATTAGGAAATGTGTGGTGTCCACAAACATTGCTGCAACATCTCTGACGATTGAAGGTGTCAGGTACTGTTTCCTACCCTTTCTAAAAGCTGTAACAGGGGGAGAATTTAGAAAGTTCTGCTATATTTGGAAAAACACGTTGGACTTCCTTCTGCTACTATGCCTGCTGAATAATTAACTCTTGCCTTTTTTTTGTGTGTGCAGAGAGTTAAAAAAATATTTCATGCTATTATATAGTCTTACAGATGACTAATATTGTTGGACCCTAATTCGAAATCAAATCTCAGCTCCATTAATCTCCTTGGGTGCTGGGAGGTGTTATTTGTAATGTCCTGTAGAATGAACCGTTGCTGGGCTGCAGCTGCCCAGCAAAGCACCACTACCTGTTCGCAGCAACTGTAGGGTAAATGTGTTCTTGCTCTGATCACACATGTGTGGCAGTTTCCTCTCTGTCTGCTGAGACCTCTGCTGTTTTCTTCTCTGACAGAATATGAATCTTTTTCAGGTACGTAGTAGATAGTGGGTTTGTGAAGCAGTTGAATCATAACCCTCGAGTTGGCTTGGACATACTGGAGGTGGTTCCCATTTCAAAGTAAGTTTTAAAAAGGTCAGGTGCTTGGTGCTTCTGGGAATTGCTCTTGCAGTACTGTGTGTTGCTTAGAAAAGGGGTGGGTGGGTGGCTTTAGGGCTCTGTAATTTAAAGCCATTTTGTTTGCTGCTAAATAGAAAGTGGTTCAGGATGTACAATTTCCTGTATGATGGAGATATTGAGAAGGAATTGCCAGTGCATTGTCTGTAATCTGAACAGTGGCTCACGTGTCATCCTGTGTTTGCTGAATATAACAGACTGATTTAGAGAAGCTTAAAAAATCTTCCTTTGCACAGAAGTGCTTCTGCTGGTTCTTGTATAGCTGGATTTCTCATTTGCTGCTGGGGGGTCGGAACTGAATGATCTTTAAGGTCCCTTCCGACCCAAACTATTCTATGAATCTATGATTCCATCTACAAACATAGACATTGCTATTATTTATCATAATTACAGCGTGCTGCTTTGAATAATGACAGAAGAGATTAAGAGTTTGGATTTTTTTTCTTTTCCCTGCTTTTCTGTTTTGGCAGGAGTGAAGCAAGACAACGAGCTGGCCGAGCTGGCAGGACATCATCTGGAAAGAGCTATCGGCTATACAGTATAGAATTCTGGGAGCAGTGCATGCCCGATCACACGGTCCCAGAGATCAAGAGAACCAGTCTGACATCTGTGATCCTGACCTTGAAGTGCCTTTCAGTACATGATGTCATAAGGTAGCCTCCATGGAGGAGGGGGAGGATTATCATTGTATTTCTGAGTCTCAGCAGTAAGGCAGCACCAGCAGCCTGTTGGCAGGAGACAGGATTAGGTCCCCGGCCAACTGTGACACTTCAATACAATCAGCTTTTCTGCCATTCTCTTCAGTCTTTAATGCCAAATTGGATCTTAAGCTCAGCTTCAGTTTGAGGCTCCTTCTCTCAAAATTAAATAGTTAATAGTGTTCCTACATAAATATTTACCTCAAGCTACCTTTAGGGCACATGGTTTAGTAAGGGGACGTGTATGGTTGAACTTGATGATCTCAGAGGTGTTTTCCAACCAAATGATTCCATGAAAATACTGATATTTTTTTGAATCCCAAAAGCTTCATCTCTGAAGAATTGTTTAATTTTAGGATCATACACGTGCAGAAAATACAGTTCACCTTTGCATCAATTTGTCCTTGTAATTCTTAAGCTTGAGGCTGTACATGCAGTAGCACATCCACATGCTGAAGGTGCTTATTGTGCAGAAACCTGTATTGGAAGGTTACAAAAGTGTTTTAATAACTATGAAAACTGATGAAGCTGTACTGAGCCTGAACAGTGAGATGTTTTTACTTCATTTTCTACTATAGGTTTCCTTATTTGGACAGCCCTGAAGAAAGGCACATTTTAGAAGCTCTCAAAGAACTTTACCAGTGTGATGCTATTGACAGGTAAAAAAATAAAATGGTATACTCACTACAAGAATTTAAAATCTAATGGTTCAACTGGTGTTAGGGAGTTGTTCCTATGGACTAAAGGACTTCCCCTACCAGTAGAACATTTCTTCATTAGACCAGGAAGTTAACTAGTGTTAACTTTGTAAAATTAGAGTTAGAATGTGGCTTCGGACTTGAGAGGTTCAGATTAATTTCTCCACATTGTCCTGGAGATCCTGAGTGACCTCAGACAAGTTACCTTACCTCTCCGTGCTGTAGTTCCTGATAGCAGGTCCCAGACTGTTGTGACGAAGGTCCTTAAGCACTAGCTGTGAGGCCCATCCAAGAACTCAAGACAGGAAGTGAGATCTTATCCTAAGCTTCCAGGAATTCTTCTTGTAAAAATAAATATCTTAAGCATCTGATACACTTAAAAAGCTGGCTTTGCCTGCTGTGAAGCAGGAATAAGAAAACTAGAGAAAGGCAAAATGCTCTGCAGCTGGTGACACTGCTTCATGTTTCCAGAACTTGTCTGGGCATTACACAGTCTGCAGTGTTGGAACAGTCCAGAGGGAAATGCTTCTTTCATGCTCTTTATCAGTAGATATCAGAAGTGGCAGCTACCCTATCCTTGGAGCTGTTCAAGGCCAGGTTGAATGGGGGTTTGAGCAACCTGATCCAGTGGGAGGTGTCCCTGCCCATGGCAGCGGGCTTGGAATTGGATGAGCTTTAATGTGCCTTCCAACCCAAGCCATTGAATGATTCTATGATTTGGTGATTGGCACTGTGTATGCATATTTTGATTTACATTTAAACATAGTTGTGTTGAATTTGGCATTTGAATCTTTTTCCTGGGATAAGGAGAGGCCACGTGACAAGACTGGGTGAATTCCTGGTGCAGTTTCCCCTCCCTCCCAACCTGAGCTGTGCTGTCTTAAAAGCTGCTTCTCTTGACTGTGAAGATCTGCTGCTCCCCATAGCAGCCATGCTGTCTGTGGAAAACGTCTTCATTCGCCCAGGTAGGAAGCCCCTTATCCCAAAGCAGCTTTGGATGGGTGGGGAATTCTGCTTAGACAGGGATGTGTCAGGCAGTTGTTGGGAGTACACACTGCTTCAACTTTTCTACAGCTTTTCTCTGCAGGGCTTTTTACTCTAAGTAGTTTCTATGCTATTAGTTTGTGAGGCCACAGTATCTTTTAGATGTATTTCAAGGTTATGAAGTGGGAACTGTGCCTATATTTTAAAGGGTGGTAGCACAAGCCTTTACTGGAGCATAAGGGTACTCCTGCCAGCTGTTCTCCTTAGCTGGGCCCAGCACTGGTGGGATACATAAATACTTACCTCAAGCTTATGCTTTAAATAAACCCTCAGGATGCAAAGTGAAGAAGATTTCCTCAAGTGCAGTGCCTTGTGTCCCAGGCTATGCCGTAGCAGATCCGTAGGGAAGAATGGTAAGATTGGGACAAGGATACAATGGAGCTTTGCCCGTATGCTTTTACAGCTTCCTGTGGTCTTGAAGTCAGGACACATTGCACTCTAGGAACTGACTAACAGCTGTTCCAAAGACTACAAAATAACATGGAATTGGGTTGCATTTGTCCCAAGGCTGTGAGATGTAAAGGGTGAGAGGATTGCTGAGAGGTCATAAGAGGGAAAACTGTGTTACAGGAGAAAAAATATAATTAAAAAAAAATCAGAAAACCAAAGTGCATTGCAGGAGATGCTTTGCTGTTCTTATGAGTATGGGCAACAGGGACTGATTAATTTGCTTTTAACAAATGGGACTGGCTTTTCTGTTCAATAGCTTAGTTTAACCCAGTAGACCTGTTAATTTATTGTGGGAAGTTCAACGTGTCACTGCCTCCATTTTCAGTGTTTTTCTAAGCGGAAAATGTAATTTTGTTGTGTTTCCAGGCACCTCTCACTAGGGCTGAACTCAGTCTCCCGTGTCCTCATTCCTATCACCTTTCCCATCCCATCTGCCCCCTCCTCCTCCCCAGCTGTCCTACCTAGAGTCTTTATATGTAGCAGTGTCTTTGTGGGAGACCTTTGTCCTTTCTAGTCACTCATTGGCTCTTTTCCATTTATCTCTGTGGTCTATTAACCGTGCCTGTTAGTGCAACAGCTAAAGACACTGCTGATAGTACTGATAGCCTGGATTCTGCTCTGGGGTCTCTCTCATTCCCACAAATGTGTTTGCTTTCCCATCCTCCATCTGGCAGTGTGCCCTTGGTATCTGTTCAGCCAGCTAATGCACACATGGTCGTTACTCTCCAGCAGCCCCGTACATTAGGACACAGAGACTCCCATCGTGAAGGAACTTGCTTCTGGGCAGTATGTGTAGGAACAGGCCTCCTCACTTCTTGTGTTACTTGTAATACCCACGGACTCCTGAGATCATCTGCAGTACAGCAGCAATGTAGTGCTTTGGCCTTTGCAGCCATATTCCTCTCTAAGGGGAATAGGTTGTGCTGGGGAAGAGATTCTTTAAGTATTTAAAACTTGAATTAACACTTTGGGAATATTGCTTTTGCCGAGTACATTCCTAGCATTTAATGAAGGCAAACTCCTGCTGAACTCAAAGATCACTAGACTCATTTATTTTAAGACCTCCATTGCTATGGCACTTGAGTACTAGGACAAAAGCAGAGTTAAATAGGACTGTGATGGAGTGGTTTTGACAGTCTTGGTTTTTATCCCAGAGCAAAACTTTCACTTGATCCCTGTGAGCTATTTGTTTAAGGCTGCTGTTCCACGTCAGCATCTGAGTTGATTGCAGGAGAGCAATATGTAGTACCTTTCTTTCAAAGACACTGGAAGTCTTCATCTCTAGTGCAGACTGAAGAGATTAATCACAGCTTTAATAGCACCTAGGTATTCTCATTCAGCGGAAGTGGAAGGAGGAAGAACTGTAGATGCACCTATGGAGCAGAGACAAATCTAAAAATAATATGAATAAAGAGCCAGGACTGTCAAACACAGTTTGGAGAGATAATAATAGAAAATTAAGTAGGAGTGACAAATAAAAATGACTTTGCTGAAGTGAGGTATAACTTATTTCCTCAGGTGATCCTCAGAAGCAAAAGGAGGCAGAACTTCAACACCAGGAACTTTCTTCACAAGTGGGAGGATGCAATGACTTTGCAACCCTCTTAAATATTTTTGAACAGTGCAAAGCAAGGTATAAAATGATTCCTTACAGTAAGTGGTTTTGCATTTTGCTCATAACTCCCAGCTGTTGATGTTTTTTAAATGTATTGCCTATGTGCACATGTATGTACTCAAACTTAACTGCAGATCTATTCCTTATTGTGATCTGAAATTTTTATCAAGACACCTATTATTTAAACGAAGTATCTGACTGTGTAGGTTGCCTTCTTTGTATGGCCATAACAAAAAATAGAGGCAACTTTCTGCCTTCAGCAAACAAAGGGCATCTTTATAATACAAGTATTTCTGTTCTCAGCAAGTCTCCTTCAGCTTGGTGCCAGAAATACTGGATCCATTGGAGAGCTTTAAAATCTGCTTTTAGTGTGGAAAAACAGCTTCGGGAAATAATCAGTAAATTGAAGCAGGTAGAAAACGTAACTTTTATATATAATTGAGTTATATAAGTTTATATTTAAGATATATACTGGACTGCTGAGCCTTTGCCAGATGGCTGCTACCTTTCTCCAGTAGAAAGGCTGCTACCTTTCTCCTTTCTGTAACTTGTGTAACTAACAGGTATCATGGTAGTAGTAAGCAAGAAGGAGGGTTTTCCTCATGGTTTCCATGGGGTGGGAAATCCAGAGAGAGATAGAAGGGAGTGTAACCACTTTTTCTTTAGGAAAGATCTTGATTCATGTTAGTTTTTCTCTATGTAGCTGCCAGATTTCCCTAAAGAGACATTTGAAGGCTCCAAAACTGAAATTCTAAGAAGGTGTCTGTGTGCAGGCTACTTCTTCAATGTAGCTAGGAGGTAAGTGATAAAGTTTGGAGACCTGAATGGAAAAGGTATTACAATACTCTGTAAAGATGCAGCTGCATATTGGAACAGAGCAGTAAGGCTGTGTATTGTTAAAAGTAGCAAAGTAACCATTGCAACTGAAGGCAGTGTTTCTGCACAGAGCTGGAAGCCTCCTGGGGAAGTTGTTTACTTCCTGGGGAAGTTGTTTACATCCTTGGAATAGTAGTTTTTCTGTCTGTGAAATGAACTTGCAAGCTGATGAGTAGTTCCAGTTATTAAATTAAAGGGCTTGGAAATGTCCAGTTAACGTGGCTGTCAAAGACTTCGATCCCAATCCCTGTTGGTGTTATATCTGCAGTGTTACTATGGTAACTTAGATTATATCTATTTCCTCATTTGTTTTTTTTAATTGTAGAAGGATATTGCTCTGCTTTATATTTGAGTATTTCCATCTACACAGCTGCTGATTTGCTTAGTTCAGCATTGCTGCCTAATCACAGCAAAGTGTGTTTCATTATGATTTTTTCTTTTTTTCACAAACCTTTTAGATCTGCAGCCAAGACATTCTGCACAATGGACGGACACGGCAGCATAGTCTATATCCATCCTTCATCTACAGTAAGTTACCAGATTCTGTTAATAAAGCAGCAGAGGATTTCTAAAAGGAATAAGAGAGGCAGGTTCCCATAAACTCTTCCTATTCTGTTTGGTTTATGGCCAGGAGAAACACTTGCAGGGTTCATTTTGATAGTGGGGGAAGAGCCTCGCTTCTTCCAATTTGGTAAATGTTTGGCTTCTGAAATGATTATGATGTAGACTGAGCTTTCTGTCTGGCTCTTTGAATTTCCTGGGCAGGTCATTATGCCTTGGTTTCTCTGTCTGAGAATCTAGAGTAATGTCAGCTTTATCTCATGCTTGCATCTGAAGCATTGGAAGATATTCCAGTGGAGGGTGCTGTAGAAATAAATACTCTCTTCTGTCCGTTCTGAAATAATACTTTCATTTTTCAGCTGTATAACCAGGAGACTCACCTCGAGTGGATCATCTTCCATGATGTCACAGTGACGTCCAAAATCTATGTCCGGACGGTGTGTCCTGTTCGCTATGAATGGGTCAAGGACTTGTTGCCCAGGTTGCATCAAATCGATGCGTATGAACTGAGCAGTGTGGCACGGGAAGAAGTCACTGAAGAGGAAATAACCAAGTGGAAGCTTAAGGAGGACCTTAAAAGGCAGTATGGTAAGTACATTCCTAGTCTGTATCTGTGGTGTGTGTAGTTTTCTTGCTTGTTGTGGGCATGGGGTGTAAATTATGTCACTGAATGCTTTCTGGACTAGCAGGTGTTAACCTGGATGCATTTAATGTACTTGATATGTGTAGCTTTAGCTGTTTTCATGTCTTACTACAGCTCTGCAGTCCTGCTTTTCCTGCCTTGGCAGTGTGCATAGTGGTGTTAGTAAGCAGTGTGCTTACTGGTTCTTGCCATGCTCCCTGCTTCTGGCTTAATGTAGTTATTAGCAAGAGCAGAACTTCAATGCAGAGTTGAATTTTTGATTCTGAGCATTGTTTAAACATTTTTATTCTAAGCATTATTTAAGTTTTCCAAATAGATACTCAAAATGATACATCATGAGAGAGAGGAATTCTAAGGGCTATGGTGGATGCGGGGAGAGAATTAAAACAAACAAGAAAACCCAACCCATAAAACACCACCAAGCAAAAAAACACAAGGGAGAAAGTGTCAGGTTTTGGTGAATGTCTCATTCTGATAATGAATTTAATGCCATATGTTTAAATAGTCAGTTTTAATTAAAACTGGTGCCTGCTAACTGATCTGGCTGCTTGACGTTCTTTGAATTCTTCTGTCAGCAGATTTCATAGAGCAGCCAGGTATTCAGAGGGCCTCTTTATTCCTGAGCTGACCCTTCCAAAACATTAATGTATTACACAGTACAGGCACTGGCAATACAGATTCTCTTCAGTTTCCTTAAGAGTAGAAAAAATGTAGACTCTTGTGCTCAGACCAGCACCTCTTTCTGTCCTGCATTACTGTATAATCATTTAAAATGATAAAACATGAATTGGATTAGGTTAGAAATTGGCTGGAAAGGATATTTGCATTGTTGGGTAGTACAGAGGAGCCTCATTTATTTATCTGAAGTCCAGGGAACTGAGTTTTATTCTTTTTGTCCCCCTTAACCTTTTACTTCACCAGACAATTGTAAATTTATTTGAGATTAATATTAACCTTAACAGATGTTGTATTTGTCAAAAATGGAAGGAAGGGCTGCAGCATGAGCTGAATTATTGTTTGGCTCCAAAACAGAATAAGTACAAATCTTCCAAGACTGAGTGCTGATTAAAGCTCCTTCCTTATATCAAAGAACCTGGTGCGCAGCCCTGGCGCCCTAAAAACAGGCTGCGGTAGCTGCTTTATTCTCACAATACTTAAGCTCTCAGAGTCTTTGAATTATTTTTGTTTTAATTATTATTTAAAATTTTATTTTGAGCTGAAGCTGTTTCCTGCTTTTCTTTCCTTCTGGGAGAAGCACTCCCAAGGTCTCAGTTCAGTGGGAGAATGTGCGTTTCTAGTGGCATTTGATCTGGAGTATTGACTTTTCCCACTCCTTTATCTGTATGTTATCCTCCCTTTTCCTCCTACCTCCAGAACTTTATCAAGATAGTTTATTCTAAGCTATTTTTCCTCTTTGCAGTGCTCTCTCTCTCCTGCCTAAACCTGAGTCTGCGGTGTGTAACTTAGAGCAGAAATGGGAACATAGAATGCAAGATTCATAGTATCTGTTACAATGAAAAGCAAGATATAGGGAAGGAATGAGCTCAGCTGAAAAAACTGACATGGGAGTAAAGGCATGATTTTTTAAAATTATTTTTTTCCCCCCTGCTGTGGTACAGTCTGTGCTCTCTGGAAGTCATTCAAGTGACTGACTGAGACTTGAAAAACATCTGCGATTCTGTTGGGATTTTTGGGGTATTTGTAAATAGGAGTAATTGTCCTGCTGGGGATATTTTTTTGACAAGGAATAGTATATTTCTCTCTCCTCTCCCTCCAGAAGGAATCACAGACAACGCTGCAAAGAAAATAGAGAGAAGGAATGATGATAAATCAATACTGGATGCCCGAGCTCGCTATCTTGAGAGAAAGCAGCAAAGAGCACTGAGCTTAAGTGGCCCATTGAAAGAAATGGGGTAACTACTTGTGGCTGCTCTGCTCCCACTGTGAGGAAAGGCAGTTTGGTGCAGTTGTTCTGAGTCATTTTGCATTATGCAAACATACCAACTGGAATGAAGGAGAACTTCTGCTTTGTGGTAAGTTTGACTACCAAAGCATACAAATGCAATCTTCCTTTGCTGCATCCAGCAAGAAAAAGCTACCAAGCTGAATTTTGTTGCCATGTATCACTGGCGACAGTTTAGTGGCTCAGATGTGGATGAAGACATGATACTGTGGTGCCAGTTCTGTGGCATTTTATTGTCTTACAAAGAACTCGGTGGTCTCAGTGCCATTATTAATAAAATTTTCTTAAAGGTTGTTTTTTTTAAAAGAGTGGAGCGTCACTTTTTATCCGTTATACTCTGTGTGACAATCTTCATGCTCGTGCCCTACACAGGAGAATGTGTAGGAAGTGCTCGAAATTCCAAAGGGTGTTTGCCACCTGCAGTCCCTGTTGCAGTGTTGTTCCTGCTGTGTATTGCGCTGTACCACATACAGTGATAATCTTGGAGATGTCTTTGCAAAGTATTTTGTAAATGTTCTCACATTCTTGCTAACAATGCATTATTTTTGTCAGGGATGACTTAGCACTGTGTGTTTTCCCTTTGGCAACAAAAAAATCCCCAGCAGTCAATGCAGTACTCAGCCAGGTGACGTCCTGCAGTCTGTGAGCAGCCGTCGTGCCTAGGGGCTGTTATTTTTTAAATGTATGAATAATGTTTCCAATGTGTAGAAAGAATACACAAAGAAATACTAGCTTTTCTCCTGGACTCAAGTATAAAACAAACAGCTGTGATGCTTTGTCATCATAAAGGGTTTTTTTTCTGTCTCAATATAAGAGGTGATCCCTTACTGGCACCTTACTCCTAAAATGTTCCAGTACTTTGGTGTGGAGCCTGTCTTTGTTTGCTGTTCTCTTTTGGTTAAGTGACACTTCGTGTAAGACAATTTCCAAAATCCTGCAGGAGTCCACTGTCATGTTTCAGGCCTCAGCTGTGTGCAGCTCGCTGTCACTTGTAGTTGCTTTTCAGATAACTACCTCTTGCTGTGACAGTGCTGTGGTCAGGAAGCCCTAGCACTGGGTGTGAAAAGTTCAGCATTCCACTTCTCTACTGCACAGACTCACTGATCATAAGCTCTTAACGGCCTTGGGCTTCTCTTATGCGGAATGTGATAATATTACTCTTCATGAAGAAGGCAGAAGGTCCCTCCTCTGATTGTGCCTGTTAAAATGAAAAAGATGAGGCTGGTTTGTGTACTTGCCTAACCTAGAGCAGATGGTGTGATTCACATCTTGAAGTGAAGGAGAGGTTGCAATATGTGCTGCCGTTTGCCCTGCAGGGCCAAGTGCTGTCTTGTTGGACTGTTAAGAGGCTTAACTCGAGCAACACTGTGGCTGGGAATGGCAAGAGCAGGAGTGAGCAGGAGTGCCTGCAGCTGCCATGCACATTCCACTCTCAAGAGTTCCCAGCTGCAGGCAAGTTGCTGCCACAGGCCCATTTTCATGTGTACAGACTACAGCCATGGCAGGAGATTAATGCCTTTCTAGTTCTGAAGAGAATGTGTGAATCAAACAATTACTGGTTGTGATCAATCTTTGTAGGAGCTGACATGTTTCCGATTCTGCTTTCCTCAGGCCCTTTATCCTGCCTTCAGAGGAGAAAGGCTTTTGCTCTCTCATGCTCTTGCTCAGGCTGCTGTTGAGAAAACGGTGGGGGTTTTTTCACTAAATCAATAGTCTGCATTTTGCAAAAGTTCACAAATTATTGCTGTTTAGTTTGATCTGTATTAAATTTGTGATGTTGTAGCCACTTGCACGTCAAATGGCATCTGTACCACATGCTTGGTTTGAGGGCAGCAGCTGGAAAGCCTGCTCTTGCTGTGGCCTACAGCTCTCTGGGCAGTTCCTAATGCTCTCCTACTTTACTCTTTTTACTTTCTTAGGAGCAAGAAGGGAGGTGTGGGGGTTTTTTTTGTTGTTTCCCTGTGTTCCAGGGCTGCTCAGAGGTTTTAAAATTGTGAGTTCACTACAAAGCAAAAATAGTATGAGGAAGCAACCCTCCCATTGCAGGGAAGACACAAGGAAGGCAGAGGCTGGGCTGGGTGCTATGCATTACAGCACATGCTGGCTCTTGGCAGAGCCCTTGGAACACTGCAGTCACATAAAACAAGTGAAGCTTTACCCGTTCCTGGGCTGGAGCTACACTGTGAGTTAATAAACACATGCAGAAACGTTAAGTTTCATTATATTACTGTACTCATTAACAGTATTCATAGAATGGGTTGGGTTGGAAGGGATCTTAAAGATCATCCAAGTTCCAACCCCCCTGCCATGGGCAGGGACACCTCCGACTGCATGAGATTGCTCAAAGCCCCATCCAACCGGGCCTTGAGCACCTCCCAGGGATGGGGCTTCCATGACTTCCATGGGCAGGCTGTGCCCCGCCCTCAGGGTGAAGAATTTCCACGTTCAGGGAAGAGGCCTTTGGACCACCCCTGGAGCTGCAGCCCCCAGGGAGGGCATTTACATTCCAGGATTTTGGGGAGGGAAAGGAGAAGGTCGGGTCCAGTTCCTGGCCCTTCCCCACTCTGGGTCCTTTATTCAGATGCATCCCTGGCCCGTTCAGGCGCGGTGCGGCAGGGCGCTAAAGCGGGGCGGGGGGAACAGGTGGCCCCGGGCTCGGGAAGGGCGGCGGTGGCCCAGCACCGGGCCCCGCGGTGGAGCCGCCCACCCCCTCCATTCACCTTGCGCGGCCGCACTGCCTCCCGCACGTGACCCGCCGCGCGCGGGGCGGAAGTGACGCACCCGGCCCTCGGTCGCATGATGTGGCAAAAAAAAAAGGCCGGGGAGGGAGGAGTGATGAGGCTCCAAATAGTCCCTTCCGGTGGCGGATCCCTCCGCCGTTCCCATTGGTCCCGCGGGGTGTGAGTGACACCGGTCGCCGGGATCCTTCCGCGCGGCCGGCGCAGTTAAGGCCGGTGCCGGCAGGTGCGGACAGGCCCCTTCCTGCGACCGATATCCTTCCGCCGGCGGGGGCAGCTTCCGGCTCGGCGCGGCGCTCCCGCTCGCTGCCAGCGCCGCCATTGCGGTCCCGCTCCCCGCTCAGCTGTGACCCCAGTCCGGCCTCGGACTGGAGCCCCCGCCCGCCGCAGCCATGGCCCAGATCCTGCCGATCCGCTTCCAGGAGCACCTCCAGGTGGGCGCGGGGCGGTGGGGGTGCAGCGGGCCGGAGGTGCAGCGGGCCCGCCCCGAGGGCCGTGAGGCGGCCCCGCCGGCTCGGGCAGCGCCTTCGTGAGGGGAAGCGGTGGGGGCCGCGGCCTGGGGAGGCAGTGAGGGGCAGAGGTGCCGGCCCGGTCAACGCCGTGAACGGTACGTGTGGGCGAGGCTGGCGCCGCGCCCGCACCTGCCGGGCGGTGGGGGAGGGAGGTCCCGCCTCGGGGGCGTCGCTGGGCGAGGTGGCCGAGTCATCTCTGTGTTCCCTAGTTATGATCATTTTTCAATGAACCTGGGGTTTCTTACAACTGCAGGGGCGTCCTGAGTAATTTTATTGATGTTCTGGTTCGTAAAGTCATTTTCCGTGCAGAAAAACCTCTCGTTGCGGCTGGGGAGCTGCCGCAGGCTTCCCTGCAGCAGAGCTGTGGCAGCGCAGGCACGGGAGCGCGAGGTCTGCACCGCGTCTGCTGGCCCCTCACACACCCTGGGCTGGTGCCGTTGAACCATGACCACACGCTGGTGGATTATTTCTAAGCGGTGGCCTTTAATTTCTTTAACGCTCCCTTCTGAAGGCACTAGTAATGCTCTAAAATCGCCCC